>VDFB02280672.1:126925-173084 GCA_007258455.2 Sequoia sempervirens
ATGTGGATCTTGACTGTTGATTGAATTCTTGAAACTTAACTTGAATTCTTGCTTGAATCATGAAACCTACATCACAAATGTTAGCTCACAAACACACATGATGCATGGAGACTTTGACATGATTCTTTAATCTTGAATGCTACTCCAAATGCTTGATAATTTTCTCTTGAATGCTCTATAATTCTCTTATGAATGATTTCTAGTTTTTTCTTAGCTTGTTAGGAGAAATTATGTGAAATAACCTTTTATTTATACTTTTTTATGCCAAATTTATTGAATTTCCAACACTACAAGCCGACATCGAATCTAGGATAATAAAATTCTGCCAAGAATTTGATTTAAAATAGGTCTAGGTTACTTGGGACTCATATGCCAAGTTCGGAATATGAGTCCTAGTGGCTTAAAACTGAGACACAAACTCCAAAAAATGGTAAGTTCAATGCAATGTTTAAAATTAGGTCTCAAGACGTAGGTGGTACCCATATGCCCAAGGTGGTGTATGAGTCTCATATCCCTAGATCTAGAACACAAAACATCAAACATTAAATTATGATTTGTCATTTGTTAAGTGTCATGATTATCCTTAGAGAAATTCATTTAATTAGGCTTTTGGATGCAAAATAGGACCAATTAGGGCATAAAGAAGCCATGTTTTAATAGGGAGGGCCTAAACAAGTGTGAAAATGTAAAGGGATACATTTTCCTACACTACATATTTTTATTTTTATGTTTGTTTTTAACACATACAGTAGCTTAAAGATATTATTTTTTGGTTTGCTTCACTTATTGAGTTGTTTCACACCTTATGGTTATGGTTCTTTTTCCTTGGCCTAGCTTTTCACCCATAGACTATGCCACCTCATAAACATACTTCACAATATTGAATATTTAAATATTTATTATAAAATGACATATATGGTGTTGACAATCTACTTGCATCATATGTGGGCCCTTATAAAGGCCATGCAATAGTTTATATTACCTTACTAGGTTCATTTCTTGCTGTAACACTTTGTTCTACTAGGAAAAGTTGTTTTTGAGCTTAACAATTCATTTTTCTTTCGTGTCTAGTGGGACTACATTAGAATATCTACTAGGTTTTTTATTTTAGTTTACATTCAAAAGGTTGTGCAATAGATTTAGTTTATGGACCAAACATAAAAATCCTTGTCCTAATCTATCATACAATGCTTCATATTAGTTTTACAATTATTATAAAATGATATACTACTATTTAATCATTCTCTTTACTCACAAAATTTTCATTCATTGTAACCTACACCATATGGGTATGTGCAGGATCATCATGGAAAAAACAAGCCCTTAAATGGAAAAAAATTAAAAAAAATCATAGGCAACTTGACGTAAAAAATTGAATATGTTATCTATATTATTTCAAAAATATGTAAGAATAGAACCTGTAGCAAATTGAATGTAGTTTCTAAACTACTAGGCTTATTTCTTAAAAAATAAAAAATCTATTTGTAAAAATTTGAAATTTCAATGCAAGAGTACTTAAATTTCAAGGAAAAAAAATAAAAGTAGGTGCCCTCGCCTAACCACCCTAAACTCACAATAAAATGATAATATTTCTTTATAAGATTTTAGATATAAGTAGAGGACCTATGTTCAGATGTGATGCATATTTTTGTGTAATTTTTTTCTAAGTAGATAATTAATTATGATTTTTTTTATTACAACTTTTTAAAAATATAAAAACTCGTATGTTTGACCACCTTAACTTGGTCAAAACTTCACGATTTTTTTTCTTTTTTTAATCCTATAGTATGCAAAGCATAGAATGTGACACATGTTTTGAATTCAAAAAATGTGATATCATTTGAAGGCTATAGATGTTTTTCAATCAACCTATCAATTAGGACTTTAGTCATAATTCAAATAGAAAATGAATAATAATTATTTATTAAATTCAAAGTAAAACATAATTTATATTGGTGGAAGCTAAGATTCTCCTTTAAAAACCATTTTTGTTTCATCAATTTTGGGTAAAAAAAAGTCGTTAGCCACATACCCTACACATACCCATCATATCGCCACTTTTTGGCCCATCATGATCTTGAAAATACCCATATATATTATCATGTTGATACACTATATGACTCACTTAGATTCTAAAACATATGCCAAGTTAATTATTTGATTTTAAATGGGATGTACCTTAATAATTTGAATAAATTTATTGCTAAAATGATATCCTTTTGTTCTTCTAAAAAAAATTTATGAAATAATATCAAATAAAGTGTGAGAATTGAACTACTACTATGGTGACTTTTAAGGAAGTGTGCTTGCACAAATCAAATCTTGAAGAAAATTCTTCATTCCATTGGGAATACAAAGTAAAAAATACTTAGATATGAATAAATTTTAGAAAGAAATTGGAAATAAAGACTAACACTATAAAATGATGAAATTCATCCTCGTAGAGTTTGTCAAATATCTATAAGTATAAAAAAAAACAATTAAATGCTTATTTTTTTAAGTCAAATTAAAATCATAAACTATAGAAGCTTAAAATAGAAAATTCTACAATAACCAATGACACCTTAGAATTGTTTTCCACTAAAAAATTATTGATAATTGCATTAAACACTTTGAAAATAACTAAAATCTTGCATATTAAAAATAACTAAAAATTGAAACTAATGTTACATGCAACTTATTCCTTAACCAATGAAATTAAACTATCATAGGAAAAATATCAGGATTTTCTCATTCATAATGCATATAAAATAACTTCCTCACTTAATGGTGTCACTCCATGGAATAAAATTTGAAATGATGAGAAAGTAGGAAAATGAGAAAAATAAAAATAGAAGGAATTGATACCTCTTTTCCTTTTAGTGTTCTAACATATTTTCTCTTGATTTATGATGCCATTCACTTTCATATGTGTGTTCATCTTCATTTAGTTTAGAGTGAGAGGGAAACATCAAGTATTGGAGCATATGCTCTTGCTTGCACTTGGAGATTTTTTTATAATTTGAAGTGATTGAACACTTCATTTGAGTGTTCTTCATTAATGTGATGTAAGAAAGCACCAAAAGTTTTCCTACACACAATAGAGCTACCCATGATAATTTTCTTATGTCTTGCTAAACAAAGAATGTCATAATATTATTGCTTGCATGCAGCAACTCAATGTTACAAATGATCTCTAAGGAGTTGTGGCAATGTAGTTTTGAGTGAATGTAATGATCTTCCTCAAGAATCAAATAATAACAAGCTTTATGGATGGTGAATAGATTCATTTTTGTTTTCAAAATCTACACATACCTTATTATTTATTTCTTCATGATAATTTCTTAAATAGGATTTGAAAGTAAGTCATGAATGTGAGCTATGATGTAATATCCTTCATAAAGAATATGATACTCTTATTGAATAATTGAGAATATATATATTTGATGTGTTTTTCATTTTTCTCAAAAAAATTTTATCTCATTTTCTTCGAAGTGTGGAGATTATCAAATAAATCAATGCAACTATTCTTTATGTATTATGTGATTATGTCTTACAAATAGTCTTTCCTTAAATGAGATATAGAATTATCATAATTATTTGATCACTTTTTAACTTCTATAATAAATGTTTATTCATCATCATAAAAAAATCCTTCATTCTCTTTTTTATTTGACTCTACCTCTATATGCTATTGTAAAAAATCTCTCTATAACAAAATATATTTGACATACAACTTATAAATTTTACTCCCATCCATATCATAAAAGGTATAGAAACCCCTTCAAATGACCCAAAATGAAGAGGGTTTATTTTTGTATATTATTGTAAGTTTCTTACATGCACATGATGCTCATGTTTAGCTAAAAGCACTAGTTGAAAAATATCACTTATTTCATTTTGTGATATTTGAAACTCTAGTTCTAAATATTTTCTCCTTAGATAACTTAGTAGCATTTTCTATGAATGAGGAAGGGTCCTTATAAGATGATTTCATTTATATTACTATTCTCAGAAGATTTGATCCATAAAATTTGGATTGATTGGATTTTTTTTTAGATTTCTAGCACATTGATTTCATGAGAAAATATTTCCACAATATTTTTCATTTCAACTAGCTCTATAAAAATGGTAGGGGGTGGGTGGATAGTTGAATGTTTTTTATTGATAATATGGGCATTTTTGGGAAGGGATATCCTTAGGAATAATGCATTTTATAACATGTGAGGTAATTTATCATTTTCTATAATGTTTAATTTATCTCTAACAACTAGATCATATGACTGGAAAATTTCCGCCTCCCATTATGGTAATTTTAGAATATAAAGGCCTAAAATAAATAGAAATATGAAACTTGGAGTTAGGTCTTAATTAATTATAAATATCTTCCATACTTTGTTAAATTATGCATGCATTATATAAGATGCTTATTGATTGTGACAAGATTTTGATGAAGAAAGCTTGTATCTAAATTTTCTATAAATTGAATGAAATGGAGACCACAAAATTGATCACAATTTTTAATTCAACTAAGTTAAAAGGTATTATACCATTCTCATGCTTTATCTCTAAAATAAAATGTAAGCAATAAAAGAGATACTTTAACAAAAATGATATAATGAATGTTGTAGGTCAATTTTAGATTTTGTAGTTTTATTGTAAACATTATATTCGTGAAGGTGGTAGATCAATAATAGGTCTTTATGAATTGCTAGTGGTTCTTTAATAATGTAGAGAACACACAAAGGTAATTTTTTAATATAAAGGGCTATAAAGTAATATTATAAAACATGCAAAATGATTCATATTCATATTCTATGTTTTTGGGAGAAATTATATAATTGTAACAACATTCTAGATTTGAAAATTAGATGATTTCTTAAATTAATTTGAAAGTAATTCATGGGTGAACTAGTTAGTATTATCCCAACATAGTGATAAGAAATATGAATGTTTCCCATACGCTAAAATGAATAATCAATGGATTATATTGCTAACTTTATAAGGTTATGAAAAAAGTTAGAAACTATATCTAAATCTCTATATTTTAACATTGACTAATTTTAATATAAATAATGTTACATATTTAAGTTATAACTACATGTTTCTTCTATAAATGTATAAATTTTTCCTATGTGTAAGAATGAACTTGTATATTATAAAAAAATAAAATGAATTATATAGTGTTTTTATTTTTTGTGATGTCATATTACATGTATAGGATGTAGGTGTATGTATTTGAATAAAAACCTCTAAGTTACATTTATATTTGTCTCTCCTGGGTATGTTTAAAAAGTGAACCATGAGTAATGTATATTAATCATTTATTTTTACCTCTATACTACCTTTTTTTTTAGCTAATTTTCATAATAGAAGGAAAAGAAGAATATGGATTTACCATCATTCTAGATGAGTTATTATACTAATTTGAAAGTAATACTTATGCCGATTAGTCAATATTATCCTAACATAGTGAATAAGATATATGAATGTTCCCTTGGGATAAGTGAATAATCAATGGATTATATGATTAAATTTATGATGTTAGGATAGAAGATAAATAATACATCCAACTATATAAATTTTATCATGCACTCATTACTTAAGAGAAATAATTCTCAATGTGTGTTATGATTAGGTATTTCTCTAAATTTATGTATGTTTTCTATATGTAATAAATAACTTGATGTGCATTTTGTTTTTAAAGAATTATATATAGTATTTTTGTTCTATATGGTATCATATTATGTGTCTAAGATGAAGGTGTATATATGTAATAGAAGCCTCCAAATTACATTTCTATTTCTCTCTCTTGAAAATGTTTGAAATGTGAACCAAGTTTAATGTATAGTAATATTTTATTAGATTTTCCTCTATACAACCTAAAATTATGTTACTTAATGGAAGGAAATAAATAATATAGTTGCACTATAATTCTAGATGAGTTTTTTAGACACCTCAAATCTGACTTCACACATAAACTAATTAAAATTTTAAAATTTATTAATCTTTGTGATTATCTTATAATTAATTAAAAAATAAATATTATTTAATTAGTTATTTCATTATTGTTTTGAATTAATTAAATATTTTATTATTAGATAAATTATTTTTTTATTCTTGTAAATTAATAAAAAAAACATTTAAATAATTTTCCTATTATCTTATTCTCTGAAAGGTTAAATTATTTTAAAAATATAACCTTAACCATAATTACCTATTTCCTCTAAAAACCTATTAATTATCTTTTCCTAACCTTCACTTAACCTTTTCTTCAATTTTAAATTAACCACTTGCCATGTTTTATTCCTCCTCACATGCCTACTTCTCATCCACCCAATAAATCCTCACCTCTCTCTTATTAAATCCACTAGAGATAAATCTCACTCCCCTCATCATAAAATATAATTTTAAATTCCACCTCCCTTGAGATGAGAAACTATTCAAATATTTACCTCTCTAGGGATCCTATCACAATCCTCCATTATTTCACCCAATCACCCTCATTCAAGCCTCTATTCTCCATTAACCCTCACATGACACTTGTCCTCTTCCTCTTGCTTGAGAGAACTTCTCAACATGACCTATTGAACTTGTGGAAATATCTTAGCCCTCCATCTATTTGAGTCTCCTTCTATAAATAGAATCCTTCCCTATCAATTTTCATCAAGTAAATTTGCTATAACTAGATCATGTTGAAAAATCAATAGAGTAATCCACATTTCTACAATAATTTAAGACCATATAAATAGGATTTTGGGTGCATTCTTATTTAGCTCAATCATGGATTTGAAGATGATTTGAGGTAAATATTTATATGTTTATGTATTTTATCTTGTTTCTTGCACTTTATTTCATTTTCTTGTCCTCAATTTGGCATGCTTGGTGGGACCCAATCCCTTTTGCTAACATTTTTTTGTGATTTTTTGTTGAGATTTAAGTTGTAGGTTCTAATTCTATGCTCAAATTTGTGAATCACTATTTTCACAATGACTAGTCATTCTTTCCCCATGCCTTTCAACACTTATGTTGTACCAAGTTGCATTTTTGTAGTGACTTTTGACACCTTTGTGATGGCTTTCGACACCTATGTTCCAAGAAGTCGTGCTTCTATTATGTGAAAAACCATGCATATTTTGATCTAACCATTGTTGTCTTATTAACAATTTTTGGATATTATTTTAGCTAAATTGTTTTCATATTTAACTAGTATGCAAGTGTACTAACCCTTGTTATTTTTAGGGTTATAGTTTCTTTTAAGTTACATTTAGATAAGGGTTTCTAAAATTTAAGGATTTTAAATACTAACCCTAGAGACTTTTTGGTTGAAACTAATGCTTTCTAGGATTTTAAAACATTATCAAGCTTTTATTTTTCATAGATCTATAGTTGAAGTTAGCATAAAAATAAAAATTTTCCTAACCACTATCTTGCAGATTTTTGGTCTCTTTAAAGTTGCAGTTTCATATAAACTTGTCGCACTTCCACTCGACTCGCTACTCCTCCATAGAGACTCAACACATATATGTTCTATCCATTTCCTGCTTTCACAACAACTTTTGACACCTCTGTGTCAACTCTCAACAATTTTGTTAAATAGAGTTGCACTTCTGTCAAGTATACTATTTATTGTTTTATGTCATTTGATGCTTTTTGTTATCAAAATTTTCTCTTTTTTGCAACTAACCATGCATTTTTTTCATAGAAACATGCTTCTATTTTAGTCTAATATATTTTCTCAAATTTTATGGGTTTTATGCTAACATTTTGACTAATAAGTGGTGTAGTTGATTTATGCCTATCCAATACTAAGAATTTCGGATTAATAGTCTATGGTTTTTCAAAATTGTTTGTCTAAAATACTTTTATTTTCACTAATCTTAGGCACTAAAGTTAGAGTAGTGAGTTAAATAACTCTTGTTTGCTTTGTTTAGAGGGTTTCATAGACATATGCTCTCCCCTTCCACTTAGAGTGATGTTTGGGATCAAAAATATTATATTTCCTCTAGCTTTTTAGATTAGATCCTAGGAATTTTCTATTTTGGTGTTTATGCTCTCCATTTGCACTTAGAGTGATCTTGGGGATAATAAAACCTAGCATTGTTCTTCCCTTTAGGAGGCTTATTTCAGGATTTCATCACCCCAAGGGATGACCTCAACCACACATTATTGGTATGGAATATAAAGGGGGGAGAACAAAATTTGTGCCCCATTCTAGTTGCATCGTGTTTAGCAAAGCCTTGATGTCTGGGTGATTCCAATACAAGAGTTGAAGGATTGGTTTGAGATTTCTCATTGAAACTTATCAATCCATGTTTATGATGGACTAGTGTTCATGGTTGTGCCTCATGTATCCTTGTGGTATTTAGAGGACTCCCCTAGAGAGCTTTGGTGCAGGAGCACCTTGTTCATTGAATACCTTCAAAAGGAAAAATTGCAAAATTCGAGTTTTCAATTGTAAAACAATGTAAACGAGTCATGTAAAGGTCAATTTCAATTTATTTGAGTATTTTATAGGTCTCTAGGTAGTCAAAATAATAGAAAATGCAAAACTTGCAAAATTTGCGAAGTTGTCAATTATGTAAAAAATGCAAAAATGCAAAAAAAAACAAAGAATATGAAGAGTCAGGTGGGAAAATAGAAAGTTTCTTTCAATTTGAGAAGATGAAAATCCTTTAAAAAGGAATTTTACATCATTGTGAAGGAGGGGAATTTATAATATGAAGAAAATAATTTAGACACCCCATTGCATGCTCAAACCTTGCATTTTTTGTATTTCAGACTAGTAAAAACGTGTTTGTAGGTTGTTGTACGGATTTATATGGACTTATTTGTGTGGTTCAGCCATTGGAATTGATTCACCTATGATTCTACTTCATATTTTTTTGTCTCATTGAATTTCATTGAGTTTTGAGTGTTTTATGGCAATTTTAATGAAAATAGGTTGCAAAATTAAGCCTCTGGGACAACATAGCAGCAAGTTTTTGAGGCATATGTTCCAAAGGAACCCCACCTGCATGTAATATATGTTATATAAGGGCCAAATGGGTATCCAAAACAGGTTTTAGGTCATGTGTTGGAGTTGTGACCTGAAAGTTATGTCAAAAATACCTTGTTTGCTGCTCTCATAAAAACATAGTACAAGAATTTGAGAATCTAATAAAACAGAGTTATAAGGTAGTGTATGTGGTTTGTTTCTATGAAAATGATGATGGTTAAATATGTTTCAAGGTCTGATAAGAGTTATAATTAATAGTGAGTGAATGGTTGTCTTTTTGCCTCATTGAAACAAGTTGAAATGAAGGGTAATTTGGTAAGATGTGGTTGGTTTAGAGTTTCTTATGGTGTTTTTGATTTGGTTCAGTAAATTTGATGTTGTTTAAAATGTATTTGAACCTAATAAAGTTTTGGAATAATTATTTGGTGATTGGTTTATTGGTAGCCTTATAATTTCAAGTGAAATTGATGGGTTTTGGTGAATCCATGGATAAGTGAGTTTTTGAAGGATTTGCTAATTGATCTTCTCAGTTGTATTTAGGGTTAGAAGTACCATGAGTAGTTGTGGTTTTGGTATTTGGTATTGCATCAATTGGTATCTGAGTGAGAAAGATTCTAATGGTTTGTTGAATTGGTAGTTTTCTGATGTTGAGTTGTTGAGTTTGGTTGCAGGTGCTTGATCCATCTAAGTTGCAGAGAGAAGTTGTGAGTTTAAGCAGGTTAAGAAGAACCTAGTTGCTGCCAAGAAAAGGAAGAAGAAAGTTGAGGGAAGTTGGAAGCAAGGAGTAACTTTCTTGGTTTGTTGAGTTGTTGAGTTGTGTTGTGTTGCAGTAAGAAACAGATGGATACTAATTGAAGAAGCACTTGAGGTTGCAACCTAAAGAGTACTCCACTTATGGGAGTAGTTGAGAAGATGAAAAGGTGATTGGTCAGATAAGGTCAAGGATGAATTATGAAAGAAAGAGGAAAGTTTGCAAGGACAGTCCTATGTCCTTGGTTGAAGAAAAGTTGATGAGTGGTGAAAGGGCAGTCCTGCGTCCTTTTGAAAAAGAAGGTGAACCTGATAGGTAGAGATGAAGATAGAGTTGAAGGAAAAGACAAAGATTCAAAGAGAGATGAAGAAGAATTAGTCTAAGGTGTATTTGAATTTATTTTTTAGGTACAAGACAAGTGGATACAATGTGTTTCCAAAGGACTTGGAATGTTTTTGTTGGTTGGTTGTATGGTGTAGGAGCACCTTGTTCATTGAATACCTTCAAAAGGAAAAAATGCAAAATTTGAGTTTTCAATTGTAAAACAATGTAAACGAGTCATGAAAAGGTTAATTCCAATGTATTTGAGTCTTTTATAGGTCTCTAGGTGGTTAAAATAATAGAAAATGCACAACTTGTAAAATTTGCAAAGTTGTCAATTATGTAAAAAATGTAAAAATGCAAAAAAAATAAAGAATATGAAGATTCAAGTGGGAAAATAGAAAGTTCCTTTCAATTTGGGAAGATGAAAAGCCTTTAAAAATGCATTGTAAATAATTGTGAAGGAGGAGGGGAAGTTGTAATATGAAGAAAATCATTTAGACACCCCATTGCATCCTCAAACTTTGCATTTTTTGTATTTCAGACTAGTAAAAATGTGTTTGCAAGTTGTTGTATGGATTTGTATGGACTTTTTTTTGTGGTTCAGCCATTGGAATTGATGCACCTATGAGTCTACATTTTTTTTTGTCTCATCAAATGTCATTGAGTTTTGAGTGTTTTATGACAATTTTACTAAAAATAGGTTGCAAAATTAAGCCTCTGGAACAACATAGTAGCAAGTTGTTGAGGCATATTTTCAAAAGGAGCCCCACCTGAATGTAATATATGTTAAAGAAGGGCCAAATGGGTATCCAAAACAGGTTTTAGGTCATGTTTTGGAGTTGTTACCTGAAAGTTATGTCAAAAATACCTTGTTTGTTGCTCTCATAAAAACATAGTACAAGAATTTGAGAATCTAATAAAATAGAGTTATAAGGTAGTGTATGTGGTTTGTTTCTATAAAAATGATGATGGTTAAGATGTTTCAAGGTCTGATAAGAATTAGAATTAATATTGAGTGAATTGTTGTCTTTTTTCCTCATTGAAACAAGTTGAAATGAAGGGTAATTTGGTAAGATATGGTTGGTTTAGAGTTTCTTATGGTGTTTTTGATTTGGTTCAATCAATTTGATTTTGTTTAAAATGTATTTGAATCTTATAAAATTTTGGAATAGTGATTTGGTGATTGGTTTATTAGTAGCCTTATAATTTCAAGTGAATTTGATGAATTTTGGTGAATGGATAAGTGATTTTTTGAAGGATTTGCTAATTGATCTTCTCAGTTGTGTTTAGGGCCAGAAATACCCTGAGTAGTTGTGGTTTTGGTATTTGGTATTGCATCAATTGGTATCCGAGCGAGCAAGATTCTGATGGTTTGTTGAATTGGTAGTTTTCTGATGTTGAGTTGTTGAGTTTGGTTGCAGGTACTTGATCCATCTAAGTTGCAGAGAGAAGTTGTGAGTTTGTGTAGGTTAAGAAGAACCTTGTTGCTGCCAAGAAAAGGAAGAATAAATTTGAAATAAGTTGGAAGCAAGGAGTAACTTGCTTGGTTTGTTGAGTTGTGTTGTGCTGCAGTGAGAAACAAATGGATACTGACTGAAGAAGCAGTTGAGGTTGCAGCCTCAAGAGTACTCCACTGATGGGAATAGTTGAGAAGATGAAAAGGTGATTGGTTAGATAAGGTCAAGGATGAATTGTGAAAGAAAGAGGAAAGTTTGCAAGGACGGTCCTATGTCCTTGGTTGAAGAAAATTTGATGAGTGGTGAAAGGAAAGTCCTATGTCCTTTTGAAAAAGAAGGTGAACCTGATAGGCAGAGATGAAGATAAAGTTGAAGGAAAAGACAAAGATTCAAAGAGAGATGAAGAAGAAGTAGTCTAAGGTGGATTTGAAGTTTTTTTGAAGGTACAAGACAAGTGGATACAATGTGTTTCCAAAGGACTTGGAAAGTTTTTGTTGGTTGGTTGTATGGTGCAGGAGCGCCTTGTTCATTGAATACCTTCAAAAGGAAAAATTGCAAAATTTGAGTTTTCAATTGTAAAACAATGTAAAGGAGTCATGAAAAGGTCAATTCCAATGTATTTGAGTCTTTTATAGGTCTCTAGGTGGTTAAAATAATAGAAAATGCAAAACTTGTAAAATTTGCAAAGTTGTCAATTATGTAAAAAATGTAAAAATGCAAAAAAAATAAAGAATATGAAGAGTCAAGTGGAAAAATAGAAAGTTCCTTTCAATTTGGGAAGATGAAAATCCTTTAAAAAGGCATTGTAAATCATTGTGAAGGAGGAGGGGAAGTTGTAATATGAAGAAAATCATTTAGACACCCCATTGCATGCTCAAACTTTGCATTTTTTGTATTTCAGACTAGTAAAAACGTTTTTGCATGTTGTTGTATGGAGTTGTATGGACTTATTTTTGTGGTTCAGCCATTGTAATTGATTCACCTATGACTCTACTTCATATTTTTTTTGTCTCATCGAATTTCATTGAGTTTTGAGTGTTTTATGGCAATTTTACTGAAAATAGGTTACAAAATTAAGCCTCTGGGACAACATAGTAGCAAGTTTTTCAGGATATTTTCCAAAGGAACCCCACTTGAATGAAATATATGTTATAAAACAGCCAAATGGGTATCCAAAACAGGTTTTAGGTTGTGTTTTGGAATTGTTACCTGAAAGTTATGTCAAATATACCTTGTTTGCTGCTCTCATAAAATCATAGTACAAGAATTTGAGAATCTAATAAAATAGAGTTATAATGTAGTGTATGTGGTTTGTTTCTATAAAAATGATGATGGTTAAAGATGTTTCAAGGTCTGATAAGAGTTAGAATTAATATTGAGTGAATGGTCATATTTTTTCCTCATTGAAATAAGTTGAAATGAAGGGTAATTTGGTAAGATGTGGTTGGTTTAGAGTTTCTTATGGTGTTTTCGATTTGGTTCAATTAATTTGATGTTGTTTAAAATGTATTTGAATATGATAAAGTTTTGGAATACTGATTTGGTGATTGGTTTATTGGTAGCCTTATAATTTCAAGTGAAATTGATGGATTTTGGTGAATGGATAAGTGAGATTTTGAAGGATTTGCTAATTGATCTTCTCATTTGTGTTTAGGGTCAGAAGTACCCTGAGTAGCTGTGGTTTTGGTATTTGGTATTGCATCAATTGGTATCCGAGCAAGCAAGATTCTGATGGTTTGTTGAATTGGTAGTTTGTTGATGTTGAGTTGCTGAGTTTGGTTGCAGGTGCTTGATCCCTCTAAGTTGCAGAGAGAAGTTGTGAGTTTGTGCAGGTTAAGAAGAACCTTGTTGATGCCAAGAAAAGGAAGAAGAAAGTTGAGAGAAGCTGGAAGCAAGAAGTAACTTTCTTGGTTTGTTGAGTTTTTGAGTTGTGTTGTGTTGTAGTAAGAAACAAATGGATATTAACTGAAGAAGCACTTGAGGTTGCAGCCTGAAGAGTACTCCACTAATGGGAGTAGTTGAGAAGATGAAAAGGTGATTGGTTAGATAATTTCAAGGATGAATTATGAAAGAAAGAGGAAAGTTTGCAAGGACTGTCCTATGTCCTTGGTTGAAGAAAAGTTGATGAGTGGTTAAAGGGCAGTCCTGTGTCCTTTTGAAAAAGAAGGTGAACCTGATAGGCAGAGATGAAGATAGAGTTAAAGGAAAAGAAAAAGATTCAAAGAGAGATGAAGAAGAAGTTGTCTAATGTGGATTTGAAGTTGTTTTTTAGGTACAAGACAAGTGGATACAATGTGTTTCCAAAGGACTCAGAAAGTTTTTGTTGGTTGGTTGTATGGTGCAGGAGTGCCTTGTTCATTGAATACCTTCAAAAGGAAAAATTGTAAAATTTGAGTTTTCAATTGTAAAACAATGTAAAGGAGTCATGAAAAGGTCAATTCCAATGTATTTGAGTCTTTTATAGTTCTCTAGGTGGTTAAAATAATAGAAAATGCAAAACTTGTAAAATTTGCAAAGTTGTCAATTATGTAAAAAATATAAAAATGCAAAAAAAAAAGAATATGAAGAGTCAGGTGGGAAAATAGAAAGTTCCTTTCGATTTGGGAAGATGAAAATATTTTAAAAAGGAATTGTAAATCATTTTGAAGGAGGAGGGGAAGTTGTAATATGAAGAAAATCATTTAGACAACCCATTGCATGCTCAAACTTTGCATTTGTTGTATTTCAGACTAGTAAAAACGTGTTTGCAGGTTGTTGTATGGAGTTGTATGGAGTTGTATAGACTTATTTTTGTAGTTCAACCATTGTAATTGATGCACCTATGACTACATATTTTTTTGTCTCATCGAATGTCATTGAGTTTTGAGTGTTTTATGGCAATTTTACTGAAAATAGGTTGCAAAATTAAGCCTCTAGGACAACATATTAGCAAGTTTTTCAGGCATATGTTCCAAAGGAACCCCACCTGAATGTAATATATGTTATAGAATGGAAAAATGGGTATCCAAAACAGGTTTTAGGTCGTGTTTTAGAGTTGTTACCTGAAAGTTATGTCAAAAATACCTTGTTTGCTGCTCTCATAGAAACATAGTACAAGAATTTGAGAATCTAATAAAATAGAGTTATAAGGTAGTGTATGTGGTTTGTTTCTATAAAAATGATGATGGTTAAATATGTTTCAAGGTTTGATAAGAGTTAGAATTAATATTGAGTTAATGGTTGTATTTTTTCCTCATTGAAACAAGTTGAAATGAAGGGTAATTTGGTAAGATGTGGTTGGTTTAGAGTTTCTTATGGTGTTTTTGATTTGGTTTAGTCAATTTGATGTTGTTTAAAATGTATTTGAATTTGATAAATTTTTGGAATACTGATTTGGTGATTGGTTTATTGGTAGCCTTATAATTTCAAGTGAAATTGATGGATTTTGGTGAGTGGATAAGTGAATTTTTGAAGGATTTGCTAATTGATCTTCTCATTTGTGTTTAGGGTCAGAAGTACCCTGAGTAGTTGTGGTTTTGGTATTTGGTATTGCATCAATTGGTATCCGAGTGAGCAAGATTCTGATGTTTTTTCAATTGGTAGTTTGTTGATGTTGAGTTGTTGAGTTTGGTTGCAGGTGCTTGATCCATCTATGTTGCAGAGAGAAGTTGTGAGTTTGTGCAGGTTAAGAAGAACCTTGTTGCTGCCAAGAAAAGGAAGAATAAATTTGAGAGAAGCTGGAAGCACGAAGTAACTTTCTTGGTTTTTTGAGTTGTTGAGTTGTGTTGTGTTGCAGTAAGAAACAGATGGATACTAACTGAAGAAGCACTTGAGGTTGTAGCCTCAAGAGTACCCCACTGATGGGAGTAGTTGAGAAGATGAAAAGGTTATTGGTTAGATAAGGTCAACAATGAATTGTGAAAGAAAGAGGAAAGTTTGCAAGGATAGTCCTATGTCCTTGGTTGAAGAAAAGTTGATGAGTGGTGAAAGGGCAGTCATGTGTCCTTTTGAAAAAGAAGGTGATCCTGATAGGCAGAGATGAAGATAGAGTTGAAGGAAAAGACAAAGATTCAAAGAGAGATGAAGAAGAAGTAGTCTACGGTGGATTTGAAGTTGTTTTGAAGGTACAAGAAAAGTGGATACAATTTGTTTTGAAAGGACTTGGAAAGTTTTGTTGGTTGGTTGTATGGTGTAGGAGCGCCTTGTTCATTGAATACCTTAAAAAGGAGAAATTGCAAAATTTGAGTTTTCGATTGTAAAAAAATGTAAAAGAGTCATGAAAAGGTCAATTCCAATGTATTTGAGTCTTTTATAGGTCTCTAGGTGGTTAAAATAATAGAAAATGCAAAACTTGTAAAATTTGCAAAGTTGTCAATTATGTAAAAAATGTAAAAATTCAAAAAAAAAAAAAAAGAATATGAAGAGTCAAGTGGGAAAATAGAAAGTTCCTTTCAATTTGGGAAGATGAAAATCCTTTAAAAATGCATTATAAATCATTGTGAAGGAGGAGGGAAAGTTGTAATATGATGAAAATCATTTAGACACCCCATTGCATGCTCAAACTTTGCATTTTATGTATTTCAGACTAGTAAAAACGTGTTTGGAGGTTGTTGTACGGATTTGAATGGACTTTTTTTTTTTTTCCAGCCATTGGAATTGATGCACCTATGAGTCTACTTCATATTTTTTTGTCTCATCGAATTTCATTGAGTTTTGAGTGTTTAATGGCAATTTTACTGAAAATAGGTTTCAAAATTAAGCCTCTGGAACAACATAGTAGCAAGTTTTTGAGGCATATGTTCCAAAGGAATCGCACCTAAATGTAATATATGTTATAGAAGGGCCAAATGGGTATCCGAAATTAGTTTTAGCTCATGTGTTGGAGTTTTTACCTAAAAGTTATGTCAAAAATACCTTGTTTGTTGCTCTCATAAAAGCATAGTACAAGAATTTGAGAATCTAATAAAACAGAGTTATAAGGCAGTGTATGTGGTTTGTTTCTATAAAAGTGATGATGGTTAAAGATGTTTCAAGGTCTGATAAGAGTTAGAATTAATGTTGAGTGAATGGTCATATTTTTTGCCTCATTCAAACAAGTTGAATGAAGGGTAATTTGGTAAGATGTGGTTGGTTTAGAGTTTCTTATGGTGTTTTTGATTTGGTTCAGTCAATTTGATGTTGTTTAAAATGTATTTGAATTTGATAAAGATTTTGAATACTAATGTGGTGATTGGTTTATTGGTAGCCTTATAATTTCAAGTGAAATGGATGGATTTTGGTGAATGGATAAGTGAGTTTTTGAAGGATTTGCTAATTGATCTTCTCATTTGTGTGTAGGGTTAGAAGTACCCTGAGTAGTTGTAGTTTTGGTATTTGGTATTGCATCAATTGGTATCTGAGCGAGCTAGATTCTGATGGTTTGTTGAATTGGTAGTTTGCTGATGTTGAGTTGCTGAGTTTGGTTGCAGGTGCTTAATCCATCTAAGTTTTAAAGAGAAGTTGTGAGTTTGTGCAAGTTAAGAAGAACCTTGTTGCTGCCAAGAAAAGGAAGAATAAAGTTGAGATAAGTTGGAAGCAAGAAGTAACTTTCTTGGTTTTTTGAGTTTTTGAATTGTGTTGTGTTGCAGTAAGAAACAGATGGATACTGACTGAAGAAGCACTTGAGGTTGCAGCCTGAAGAGTACTCCACTGATGGGAGTAGTTGAGAAGATGAAAAGGTGATTGGTCAGATAAGGTCAAGGATGAATTGTGAAAGAAAGAGGAAAGTTTGCAAGGACAGTCCTGTGTCCTTGGTTGAAGAAAAGTTGATGAGTGGTGAAAGGGCAGTCCTGTGTCCTTTTGAAAAAGAAGGTGAACCTGATAAGTAGAGATGAAGATAGAGTTGAAGGAAAAGACAAAGATTCAAAGAGAGATGAAGAAGAAGTAGTCTAAGGTGGATTTGAAGTTTTTTTTTAGGTACAAGACAAGTGGATACAATGTGTTTCCGAAGGACTTGGAAAGTTTTTGTTGGTTGGTTGTATGGTGCAGGAGTGCCTTTTTCATTGAATATCTTCAAAAGGAAAAATTGCAAAATTTGAGTTTTCAATTGTAATACAATGTAAAGGAGTCATGAAAATGTCAATTCCAATGTATTTGAGTCTTTTATAGGTCTCTAGGTGGTTAAAATAATAGAAACTGCAAAACTTGTAAAATTTGCAAAGTTGTCAATTATGTAAAAAATGTAAAAATGCAAAAAAAAAAAAGAATATGAAGAGTCAAGTGGGAAAATAGAAATTTCCTTTCAATTTGGGAAGATGAAAATCCTTTAAAAAGGCATTGTAAATCATTGTGAAGGAGGAGGGAAAGTTGTAATATGAAGAAAATCATTTAGACACCCCATTGCATGCTTAAACTTTGCATTTTTGGTATTTCAGATTGGTCAAAACGTGTTTGTAGGTTGATGTACAGATTTGTACAGATTTATTTTTTGGTTCAGCCATTGGAATTGATGCACCTATGAATGTACTTCATTTTTTTTGTCTCATCGAATTTCATTGAGTTTTGGGTGTTTTGGGACAATTTTACTGAAAATAGGTTGCAAAATTAAGCTTCTAAGACAACATAACAATAATTTTTTGAGGCATATGTTCCAAATTAACCCAACCCACATGTAATATATGTTATATAAGGGCCAAATGGGCATCCAAAATAGGTTTTATGTCGTGGGTTGGAGTTGTTACATTAAAGTTATGTCTAGAATACCTTGTTTGTTGCTCTCATAAAAGCATAGTGCAAGAATTTGAGAATTTGATAAAACAAAGTTATAAGGAAATGTATGTGGTTTGTTTCTATCAAAATGATGATGGTTAAATATGTTTCAAATTCTGATAAGAGTTAGAATTAATATTGAGTGAATGGTTGTCTTTTTGCCTCATTGAAACAAGTTGAAATGAAGGGTAATTTGGTAAGATGTGGTTGGTTTAGAGTTTCTTATGGTGTTTTTGATTTGTTTCAGTCAATTTGATGTTTTTTAAAATGTATTTTAATTTGATAAAGTTCTGGAATACTTATTTGGTGATTGGCTTAATGGTAGCCTTATAATTTCAAGTGAAATTGATGGATTTTGGTGAATGGATAAGTGAGTTTTTGAAGGATTTGCTAATTGATCTTCTCAGTTGTGTTTAGGGTCAGAAATACCCTGAGTAGTTATGGTTTTGGTATCTGATATTGCATCAATCTTGTATACCCAAGTTTAAGACCATTCAACCATAGCTTAGTGTGCTATAGGGTACAATATCATGCCTAAATTTACTCACCGTGTACTTTCTCTTGTTGAGGTGACAACAATCCTTTGGTAGGGCCTTGTCCTTCCAAGATAAGGGGTGTATATGTGGTACACAAACTTTTCATACCCTAGTTACCCATTCATTTGAAGGTATGATGCCAATGATGGGTGGGCCCACATTAAGTTACACTCACACTTGACTAATTTTTAGGATTTTGCTAATGTGCTTGATGTGTCTTCATGTGTTAAACTAGTGATAAGCAACTCAAGAAATATTGATAAAAGCAACCTTATTACCCTAAAAAATTCAAGTTAGTTGATCAATGTGGTTTTTGTGTGTGCATATATCTTTCCAAACCATCTAATTGTAGAATTATTCTTTTGTCACACCTAGATGCACTTATGTTGTACAAATTTGTGCCTATACCTTTGCTCCAATATGTTCCTTAGTTCTATGAAATAACACTTGTATCCCAAAATAAACCTTTTTTCTATGAAATGGAACCTATATCCAAAAAATTTCCTACATTCTATGAAGTAGTGTCTATGTCCAAGATTGTTCCTATGCTCTATAATGTTGTGCTTACATTCTACCCTACAAATAATAACCTTCAACAATTTCTTACAAAACCCTTTGGTTATAAAATCAAATTTTGCAATTCGACAACTTAAACCTAAGTTTTCCACATTATACCTTCAAAATCTTCATTAATCCATCTTAGCCTTCATTATCATCCTTCCTACCAAAGCTACCATACCATATTTACTTCATTGAAACATTAAATTTTTTCTTTGATCCTAATCTTCTCTTGTCACAATATCATTTTATTAGTCAAATCTATTGAATATCCAGAATACTAAGAGGGTGGGTGAAAAACCACGATGAAGGTTAACTCACAATATATTATATTCAGATATAATGTATTACATGGTTCACTACTAGGACTCGTTGTCCTTGAAAGGCTCACAACCTGAATACAAAAGATGGCTAATCACCAAGATAAAAAGATAGTGGCTCACTGCCAAAAGTATGAATTGATAGAAAACACCTTATGTGTGCATGGTTCAGTTCTAATGAAGCTTTGAATAAGAAGTATTATCTCTCTTAGCAGTCACTCAAAAATTATGTTTTGATCCTCAATTGATAAAGCATTTAGGCTTGCATCTTCACATATTCCTTAATCCTCTTTACACTTCACCATACTTCTCTTACATCTCCTTCCATATTCACACCTTTACACTTCTTCTCCACACACCACACACACACCACCTTGTTTTCCTCTTCAAGGAATCTTATATATATATATATATGCAAGCATATCTCATTCATCAATTAGGTTGGCCTAATTAGATGAAAGAAAAATAATCAAAACACTCTTTTCATCATCATATATGATTTAGAAACATTTTTTTCCATGTAGTACATTATATCAAGTAGACAAACATCCATAAAGTATAACTAGTCTCCATAGTGTATGTCATACATTAGGTCAGCCAAGATTAGGAATTAACCATAGAAACTAGAAACCAACATACAATCCTCAAAGAAAACACCTTTCAGATCTGATATTACATCAATTTCTCATCATACTGCCATTATAGAGACTACCATTAAAAATACAACATTAGAATGTTCTCCTTAAGAAAATGTGGAGTCTCCCACACTGATATGCTAAGAAGAGAAACAACAGTAGAATATAGAGTTAAACTCTATCAATGATAACTCTCTACTCACTAGAAAATATTCTCAAGATCCAAGACATAGCTATTTGAATGAGACATAATAACATGGTTAAGACATTAGATTCATATCTTTTCTTGTGGTGAATTTCAAACTCAAAAACCAACACATTGGTTCATCACAAAAGAACACTATCGGTAGAGAAAAGCTTTTGGTTAACTAAGTAAGCTTCCCGTGTAGTTGTCACCATTTTGTCATCAGTGAAAACATAGGAACATCCAACATAATCCATATACATTTCATGCTCATGTTGAAAGGCTCCATAATTCCAAAAATTTCCCCATTTGGCATTGATGGCAACATGCATGTCAAAAACATTTTTTTGATATAAGGAAACTAAATACTCCCCCTATCAACACTATTTTTCCCAAAAAAAAAATCATTTGTCTATCTCTATCTCTCCTCCTTTGACATCAATGACAAAGGATGGGGTATAGTATATATTTTTATGCATCAAGAATTAACCAAAAAGATGTGAACAAAAAGAGTTGAATCAACTTGAAGATGAGGAACCTTTGAGATTCTCTAGGGTGCCCTTCCATGAAGCTTTGCCTTCTTCTCATGCATCCTTTTCACTTACAAGAGTCTTGTGTAATAGTTCAAGCTTATTCAAGGAATCTATACCATCTACTAAAGTATTGAGGCTTAAATTAATCTATGATAAATTACCAATACTGTCAATAGCACTAGATATGAGAATGTGCCAAAGTTTAACCATATCTTTGAGTGCCATAAATTTCTTAATCACTTCTATTCTTTGATCCTGCAAAGAAAAGAATTTTTCTTGGAGCTGCACAGTGTAGGACCATCTCTAATTATTTCTATCTTCTACCAATCTATATATATCCACTTGAGTGCTCATCCAGGTTTCACTTTTCCTCATCTCATCTCTTATATTCAGTGTACTGCCAGGTCAATTTAGGTAGAAACAAAGTAGTTCCTGAGCCTCTTCCTCACAAACCTATACACTCTCCAATTCCTTTATCACTTTGTGACACACATTTGCACATTTATTCTTGATATCTTTTAAATTTTCTTCTATAGACCCAATTATAGCATGCACTTCCAGTTCAGAGATATAGACTTTCAAAGAATTAATCATGTTTCTAAGATTTTCCACAATTAAAACAAATGAGTCAAAGTTAGAACCAGGGATAACCTTCTACAACTCTTTTAAAGCTCCTTTAATGTTTATTCTTTCATGCTCATGTTGAGCTCTTTCTTATTCACTTTCTTTTGTGACTTCTTGTTTGACAATACTCTTTCACTTCTTCCCTATTCTAGTTGCACTACCAGAGGTACCTTCTACATTGGGATTCTTAGGGCTTTCTAAAATAATTATTGAAAAATGATTTATTTAATCCTTAGAAACTTCATAATATAACTTAGATATCCACACTAATCTAGATTCAACTACTTCCATATGATAGAAATATATAGAAACTAGGAAATTAATATTTCTAGAGTGTCTTTCAGTAACACTTGGGATCCTTGATATTTTGTTCATACTCATTTGAAATGTTCCAAAGAATGCAACAAGAGCAGTCTCTTGAGCATTCAAACCACCAATATTTATAATGAAATTCTTGATATAATGGGCAATAGGTTCTATATTAGTCCATTCTATCCTTCCTATTACTGGTAATTCTTTCAAGAAGTAAAAGTGTAAGCAGACAATCAAGTATCATACTAGAATGTATTATTCTTTCTCTTCTTGATTTCCTTCAAGTTCTTCAAAATATGTATTTGAAGTAGCTCACACAGGTCATAATCTATACCTCTTCTAACCATATCAATAGCAGTGTGAACAACAACAATAGAAAATGTGAGGTCATTGCTAGGTAGGAAAACTTTGTGACCAATAACCATCATAGCATACCTAATAACTAGATCTCCAATTGTTCTCAAAAAAATCTCTTTCCCTTCGAGGGTCACACCAGTCACCTCAATTATCTCTTGCTCATTCATAACCTTTCATTTAGGAACTGCTACGGAGGAAGACAAACTAGTTACATCTTTGATTGCTTCTCTGGTAATCAAATGTGCTTCACCAATCCACAATGATTCATCATGAATCCTACTCAAAAATATTTGAATATGCTTCCTGTTGAATTCAAATAGAGGGGATTTCTGCCAAAAATCCAACTTCTTCTCAACTAACATTTTGTAAGCATCATGATTTTCTTCCAATTCATTATTCCATAGAATACTTAATTGAACTGGTGGAATTTCCTCTATCTTACTATAGATGAATGCATAAAAATCTTTAGTGGGAACCACTCTAGGAGGAATGCAAGAGAATGCACCAACTGACTTTTCTGACATATTTTTCAAATGTTTCCTAAAATTGACTTGCAATCAATCCAAAATATTCACAACCTTCAAATTATCCATAGCAAAAAATGATTGAAAGATTGTGCAAGGAGGAATACCTCTATAATTTCCAATGAAGAATAGATATCCAACTTCTGAGCTCACTTTGAATGCACTTCAATCTCTTTTTCCCTTCAAACCATGAAACTATTAATTGCACTAATTTCTCCAAACCTCCTTTTCATGCTTCTTTGAAAATGCATATGCCTTTTGAGTATGATTTCCTTGAAACATCTGAATTTATTTCTTTCATTCTAAATTATTTTATAATAAATGCTTCAAATTGCAGGTAGATTCCATTGAATTTTGTGTTCCCCTCCATCCTTTCAAATTCTACAAACATCATTCTTCACACATGCGACTAAAAAATTCCTTGAATTCGTTACCACATTAAATATACTTCTATCATGATGTGACATAAGTATCGATGAGGGGGTTCCTTAAATTTTCTAATGATTTCCCCTTGTTAGTCATTGCTAGACTAAAAAATTGATAGGTGTATCTGTACCAGAAGTCGGCACAGATAAGACTGATGATTCTAATTCAACTTGCTTGAATTCTACTTCCTTTCTCTAGATTTTCTTCATCTCTTTTCTTACTTCTTCTAGATTAATGATTGGTGCATGCTTCTTTGTTGGATAATTATCTTTTCTCCTTCTGTAGTTGTTAGCAAGATTTTCCAGATTTCTGCAATCACAACAAACAACATTCTTCCTTTGATACTTTCTTTTATTCAATCTATTTTCACATTGATTAACCTTATGTCCAAGCTTCTTGCACTTAAAACATTTTCTAGAGAAAGATAGAGCATCATTCATTCTATTTTTGCAGTCCTTTGCCCTATGACCAAATTTATTGCAGGAATGACAAACACCGTTGAAAGAAAAGTACCTTTGAGCATTAGGTTGTTTGATGGGAGTCCTTCCATAATTAATTCTTATGTTCTTTATTTGTCTATCTTTGCACTGAGTCTTCTTGTCAGAAGATTACTTCGCTTTTGAACTATGACCTTCTTTAAATATTAAACCACTTTCATCCATCGATGGTCTCTTAGAAATAATCAACTCATCAAGCACTGTAGAGCTTACCTTAAATTTATCCTCAAATCTACTCGCCTTTTCCAAATCTAATCTCAAGATTTTTGTTTCTTTCTCAAGCTTGACACATCCATTTGTTTTCTCTTGAATTTCAACTTGTTGACAAACTTCAATTCTTTTTGCTTCTTCCAACTTTTGTAGTAGTTTGATGATCTCATCATTTTCTCTTCTCAATTGATCACAGGCATCTTCATATCTTCTCCTTATATTTTTAATACAATCATTCACTTCCTTCAACTTATTCTTCATTCTTTTGAATATCCAGTAGAGATCACTTCTGGAGGAAAAAATTTCTTATATTCAAATTCTAGGATCTTTCTCAAGTTGTTAGGCTCCTTCATAGGAACCAAGCTCTGATACCAATTGCTGAATATCCAAAATATTGAGAGGGGGGCATGAATTAGTATTCCATAAAACCATTCAAATAAAATCCTTCTAAACATTATCACAATTCTAACTGAATCAACAAGAGAGAACATGAAAACAAATCAATGCATCAACACACATGAACACTAGGGTTTTTACGTGGAAAACCCAAAATGGGAAAAACCATGATCAGGATTAACTCACAATATATTATATCTAGATACAAGATATTATAGGGCTCATTGCTAGGACTCACTATCCTTGAAAGGATCACAACCTAAATATAAGAGATGGCTAATCACTAAGATACAATGATTGTGGCTCACTACCAAAAGTATGAATTGATAGAATACATCTTTTGTGTGCAGGGTTCAGTTCCAATGAAGCTTTGAATAAGAATTATTTCCTCTCTCAATAGTCACTCAACAATTATTTTTTGATCCTCAACTAATAAAGCATTTAGGCTCGCATCTTCACTTATCCCTTGATCCTCTTTGCACTTCACCATACTTCTCTTCCTTCTCCTTCCATATCTGCACCTTTACACTTCTTCTCCACACACCACACACACACCACCTTGTTTTCCTCTTCAAGGAATTTATATGTATATGCAAGCATATCTCATTCATCAATTAGGTCATCGTAATTAGATGAAAGAAAAATAATCAAAAAACTTTTATCAACACCATATATGATTTAAAAACATTTTTGTTCATGTAGTGCATTATATCAAGTTGATGAACATCCATAAAGTATAACTAGTATCCTTAGTATATGTCATATGTTAGGTCGGCCAAGACTAGGAATGAACCATAGAAACTCCAAACCAACATACAATCCTAAAAGAAAACACCTTTCAAATATAATATTACATCAATTTCTCATTATACTACCATCCTAGAGACTACTATTAAAACTAAAACATTTGAATGTTCTCCTTAATAAAATGTGGAGTCTCCCACATTGATATGTTGAGCAGAGAAACAATAGTAGAATACAAAGTTAAACTCTTTCAATGATAATTTTCTACTCACCACACAAAAATTCTCAAGATCCAGGACATAGCTTTCTAAATGAGACATAATAACATGGTTAAGACATTAGAGTCATATCTTTTCCAGACTCAAAAACCAACACATCGGTTCATCAAAAAAGAACACTACTATTAGAGAACAACTTCCATTTAACTAAGTAAGCTTCCCATGCAGTTGTCACCATGTTGACATCAATGAAAGCATAGGAAAAACCAACACAATCCATATACATTTCATGCTCGTGTTGCAAGGCTCCATAATTCCAACAAAATCATCCTTTAATCTGCATCCCAATTAACATAAAATTAAATTTATTAAAACTAGAAGGTATGTCCTTATGCACCCTCCCCTAACTTGTGTGTTTCTTAGGGACTTACCTATCTAAAGTAGAATTTTAAGTTATCCCTTCATTTTGGACTATTTAGCTTGAGTTTTTGGCTCCCGTAAGTTTAACTTTTTCAAAAATTCCTTATCGAATCTTTCTTAGGAACTTCCCTATCCTAAGTAAGAAAGGATACATTCAAAATCACCCTTTATCCTAAGGATCTATATTTTTTTATTTTGATGCAATTTTGGGCTTATATCTCATATCCATAAACATATATCAATAAAAAATTGTCCTCATCCTAAGTCCTCATCAATCTAAGATCTCAAGGCTCCTCATTTAATTAATCATCTTTCTCAATCATAACATTATCCCAACCAAAGTCCCAACACTCCCATTACAAAATCACTCCTCAAGAATCCAAATCCATTTTTTTTTTTTCTAAAAAAGTCCACCCCTTGTATACCAATCTATAGAGCTCAAGATAAAAATAATATGTTTTCTCAAGATAATGTCACCATAGAAGACCTCACCATCCAGCCAACATCCTCTCATGATGGAATTCTATGTGGACCAACTCGAATAGTCCCCTAGTTTGCAAGAATTTGCTCAAGACCCATACAATCAAGAAATGATGCAAAAAATATATGAACTTGACAAAGACATTGTTGTGTTAGTTTTCTTGACAAAGGGATAAAAACTCCTATCAAACTTGGACATTTCAGAAATTAGAAGGAAATATCCCTTTAATATCCCATCATCCTCTTTTCATCCCTTGAATAGAATTTTGGGATCTCAACCCAACCTTAATCATCCCCCCACATATTGAATCCCCCATATACATCCCAACCAATCCTAAATAAATTCATCCCATCCACAAAAATTTCTTCCAAACTAGGACTAATTAACATTCCAACAAACACCAAATATCCATCCACTCAACCCACAATATCTATCCAACCTCCCATCACATCCACCAAAGATAACTACACCCATCCCATGTATCCACATAAAAACACACCAATCAACACATCCCCAACATCTCTCAACCCCTAAATAATTCTGATACAAATAATTTCTAAACACTCCATTACCAATTTCAAAACCACCATCAACACATAAATGCCACCCCATCCAATAAATTTGATCAAGTTCCTAAGAACTATAAAACATGAAGAATATGATCCAATAAATTCAAGTAGTTCAACCTAAGAAAATCTATAGGCTTTAGGATATATGTCCTTATCCCTTTGATAATTCTATATTATCCATCCCCTTCTCTAAGGACTATGAAATACCTAGATTTGACAAATATAATGGTAAGGTTGATCCAAGAGAACACATCAAGGAATTCTTCATAGCATGCCAAGAGGTGGCCTATAGTGATGTATACCTTATGAGATTATTTCCTAGGATATTTGGGGGACATGACTTAGAGTATTTTACACATCTTCCCCATGGTTCAATTGTTGAATCATAGATCTAGCTGAATGATTTGTGCTTCATTTTCATGTAACATTGAACATGAAGTCATACTACTTAATTTGTGAAACACTAAACAAAAAACTAGGGAAATTTTTACCACATTCCTTCAATGTCAGAGACATCTAGCTAGTTGATTCCCCTTGCACATGCCTAAGAAACAATTAGCGAACATTTTTTTCCAAAATTTAAATTCAAAAATAGGTTTTCACCTATAATTACAATGTGTCAACTTTTTTGAAAAAATTATTGATAAAGTGTTAACAATTTAAAATGATTTAATTGCTAAGGGATTAATAAAAATTTATAAAGACCAAAAGGAAAATAACAATCATTCCATTGACAAATCTAGATTTTGGTCTAAAAGTAAAAAATATTGTGAATGATAGTGTAACTAATAATAATCATGTACAAAAAAATTCAACCCAAGCACCATCTAATGATCAAAACATGCCTCAACATCAAAATGTCTCTAACACTATCACTATCCCCCAAGGTAAATATAGAAAAAATAATTAGCCAAATGCACTTGTATACCTCTTTAGGAGAACCAATCGAAGTGATATTCCATAAAATTTCCTAGATTAATCTCGTAAAGTTCCTAGTAACTAAACCTTTTGATGAAAATCAACTCAAACCCATATGGTATAAGAATAATTAATATTTTGAATACCATAGGGTTAAAGGCTACCTCACAACTAAATGCATGAAGTTCAAAAATCATATACAATACCTTATCAATAGAGGAGAGATAACCATCAAAGGAAAATCTCATAACTCTCCTAATGAACAACTAGGCATACGTAAACACAACCATTTCCATCACATAATGAAGGGAAATTTTTTAGGTCTCATAAAATAGTACCATATACTTACACCGGCACCATTCAAACCTCATCTGATGATTCAATCATCATCCATATATAGAAGAAATCCACAAGCATGTTGCTATCAAGGAGCCTCCTCTTTGTCATCCCCTTTTGCATCAACTAGATATAACATCCTAGACCATCTTGGTAAGAAATAGCACAAATTTCTATCTTGGAGTTACTTTGTACCTCTCCTATTCACAAGGACATCTTAGATAAGGATTTGCAAGAATCACGTGTACCTAGTGATATCAATATTAACCAATTCCAAGCCATAGTTCAGAACCTTTACTCCATGCATCACCTCTTCTTCACAAATAAATATTTACATAATAACACCACCTATAATATAGAACTCCCTATCATAACCCTTATTCACAAGCACACCATTGAATGAGTCATAATAGATGGTTGATTTGATCTCAATTTGTGTACTTTAAAATTAATCAAGAAATTGGGCTATTCCAAATATGTCATCGACCCAGGGGAAAAAATAAAATAACTATTAAAATTATGATGATATTGAAAGAGAATCTAAGGGTACCATCAAACTACCTATCAAAGTCAGACTAGTTATCATGGGTACCACATGTCAAATATTGGATCTTGATCTCCCATACAATATTCTTCTTGGTTGACCATGGATTCATGCCATGTAATCCATCTTGTACACCTACAATTAGTGCATCAAATTTTCATACTATGGTAATGAAGTTACCATCCTAGTAGATCCTCATTCTTTCCAATACTATAATTTTTTGGAAGTGTGAATACAAAATTCACCATGCTCCCTTCAGGTTTTGGTTTTTGGCTAAGTGTCAGCCCATGCATTCAAATAAATTCATTGGCCCCCTTTTGATTTTCATTGCGGCCTCTGCCACGTTTCCGCTCATCGCTCTCCAAAGAATTTTTCTCTTTGCTCATCTATCGCTACCAATATGCTCCCATGTGTCTTCAACGCAGGTTATTTTGATTGCTTCCTTTCACTTCCTCATCAGTCTCTGCTCGTGTGCCACATAGCTCCCATTCGAAAAAATATTCGACGGACCCCACAGGAAGCGTCTATCAAACATTTTTGTTGCGTGTCATCTCAACGCAAGTTTTCAACAAAGGAAGGGTAAATCAACCGTGGGTAGATAAATGTTGGCATGCATCTCTTCAGCGCACACTTCTTCAACGTAGGGAATGAAGCAAACCATAGGCTATGATATTCTGCCACATGTTCTAAATTGCCTATCTAATGAGGTGACACTTCTCTGCACAAGACTTTGTTGAGACCATTTTCATCATTCACATGGGATGCACCTGAATGGAGGGCGACGAAATGTCGTGTCTCAAATATTTTCTGTTAGAACGACCAAGGGAAATCATTGCCTCAACATCATTTCCCAAGATTCTGAATCTTTTTAGTTGTTGCTTGCCAGGCGGTGGAAGGCTCACTATAATACTGCTCTTTGCTTCTAAAGAAGGGTTCGCAGTTCAAGAATTTGAAGGTTCCGAGTTCAAAGATTATAGGTTACATGCTTTTCAATCTTCACTAGTTTTAAAATTATAGGATTTTTGGAGAGGCCGGGCCTTTTTTATTGTTTATATTATTGTAAGAACTTACAGATTGTGCCATTGTTCGGCCTCTCTATTTCCTATGCTATTGATAAACTTTATATTGTGCCATTATTGTTTGAATGGTTCATTGCCACACTTCTATAATTTGAATGCACGTTTTCTAGTTTAGATCATGTCTTTTGACTCTTCTTTTCAGTAAATAGGTATGATTATTATTTTATGTCATTTAATGAGATGTTCATGCTACAATCCTTAATTTATGTTATTCTAGGACGTGGTAAATTACTAAGCGAGCCCTTAGATCATATCCAAAAGGTAGGTTTATCATTCCTTTTATCTACATTCTGGCATATTGCCTTAGTTAGATTCTTTATTTTTATATCTACTTTCGTTTCCCATTCCAAAACCCCAATTATAGAAGAAGCTGACTTCTTTAAAAATCCAGAGGTCACTTAGTTTAGCACAATAAGTCCCCGATAAACTGAGTTTCCCACAAAGGGTTGTTACCTTCCCAATTTTTGGCATCGACATTTTTTCTTTTTTGTGGCACACCCGGTGGGACTGAGCTTAAATGAATCCAATTTTTAGAAGGGTGTATGAGCCATCAGCCTTTTACTAGGTCCCAAACAATAAATAATCTCAGTTTAATAGTACCACCATTAGGGAAAATATAGCCCACATTCCAATTAGTGAATGTTTTGCTTCCCCCTCCCTTTTCACTAGCCATGTTTCCTATCGCTAACATAAATTATGTGGCATGGGATGAAAAAATCCCTCTTGTTGCACCAGTAGCATTTGTCGTTTGGGTCACTATCCCAATTTCTTCCCTAAAGGCTATACCAAAATTCATTGGAGATGGCTCAAGAACACCGTCTGAACATTTGCAAGATATTACAGATGTATGTCTGGTACATGGGGTTACAACCCAAAATGTGGCGTTAAGGCTGCTTTCTTCCTCTTTCAGGGGAAAGGCACTAGATTGGTACCACACATTGCAAGCAAACACTATCAGTACCTGGGATGAGCTCGGGGAGCCTTTTTATAAGAGATTTTTGTATGAAGGAGACAAATCATCGCTATATTATTAGCTCTCGGTCATAAAGAGGGCCCCTCATGAAGCCATGGCTGACTTTAATGCTCGATTCCATACAAGATGGTAGAGGATTCAAGTCGATATCCACCCACCACCCAATCTAGCATTCATGTTCTACTTGAAGTCTATCAATCCTGACTTTTCAATGATGATCCAGTCTCTCGGTGAAACCACACTATTGGGCGCATATAGCATCATTGTTAAAGCAAAAAATAATTTGATAAACGCTGATTAATTGCCGCCTCAACCCATCATTCCTATATTCCCAAAAATATCAGTTCCTACTCAGGAGATGCCTTCTACCAGTGCACAAGCTCCTCCTCAATCCATGTACACGTATCCAAGCGCACTACAAAATTTTTCCTCTACATCTGGCTCTTAAAAGGAGGAGATGAGCGAGTTCAAGGAAATGTTGTGAACTATTGTCAATGAGATAACTATTATCAAGCACAATCAGGCCATACCTCTGAAGCCTACCTACCAGAATTATCAAGGTGGAAGGTCCTCTTACCAACAAAACTAGTTCCAAAGAGGTGCCCACACAAATTTGCAGGCACAAACAACAAATCAGATAGTACCGGTACCCACTCCGTTGCAAAGTGCTAACCTAATTTCAAGCAGATAGATGACCACGAGACAAAACAATTTAGTAGGTGACACCAATCCCTGGTGCTACCCTTGTGGTGATTCACACATGCCCCAAAACTCTCCATGTGGTAACCTACAACAAAAGGTGGTAGAGCAATGCAACCAAGCTACAATGTCAGACCCCAAAAGCTATGTATACCTCTTCATAAATGGACAATGCGGTGCTCATCGTACAAATGCAAGGGATGTAACTAGAGTAAGAAGTGAACATCACTCCTGACCACACACTCTTCTCATGGATGTAAGAAGAAGAACCAGTGTTCTCCAATGATACATCTACATCTAAAACAACACAAGTACAATCCAACTACAACACTCACTCAAAGAGGAGATTTACGGGTGAACCAATTGTCCCACAACTAGTCAGTATGTAACCTAAAAGTGCTTCTGACCAGATGCCTAGTACTTCCGTAGCACTGCCACAATATCAACCATGAAGGGAAGTTGTTATAACAAGAGCGAAGGAGAAGAAACCTCTAAATCCACCCCATTCAATGTGGTGGAACAATTGAAGAAATCATTCGCTAATTTGTGGGATATTCTAGCCATCCCAAAATAGAAGACGCTACTACAAAAGGCTCTCTGGAAAGACATAAGCACAATGCCAATGGAGCAATTGCCCAAAGAAGAGTTGTTGATCAACCATATTCTGCCAAAGTTCTTACAAACAACACAATAGAGGCCCATGCTGAAGTAAGAGATAAGCTGAAGCCTCAACCCTTCTTAACTCTCATTATAGGGGAGAAATTATTACACAATGCCATGATTGATTCTAGTGCTAGCACCACGGTTATGCCTAAATAAATAGCTAAAGCTTTAGGACTCAAATATGAACCCTTAAAAATAGGAGTGATGCAGCTTGATGGAAACAAAGTCGAAACAGTAGGCATCACCAAAGCACTCCCCTTGACCCTATTTGCTTGCCCTAGTATCACAGTGTCGCAAGACACTATGATCATATATGTTCCCCCCATGTTCAACCTCTGCCTATCCCAATAATTTACTTCAAAAGTGGGTGGATATCTATCCTTGGACTGGTCACATTTTATTCTTAGAACCAAGCATGGTGTGAAGATGAAGATAGAATATGAAGTTTTACATTCGAAACATGTAGACGATAAAGCCATGATCAATTTTGAAGCCACGTATACCTATATCACCAAGCAAGAAATGTATTGTGCTAAGCTACTATAAGACGAAAGAGTGACCGGAGACCAGAATGATCAAGAAGATGTTCTCTTGAGAAAACATATAGATATTGAACCTTTCAGAAACTACCATGCTACGGGGCTGGGCACCCATGTCATCTACGATGAACTTCAATTGCTCTCAAAGGTTGTCAAAGAATCTGAAAGCGGTCAAGTCTCAGAATTGTGGACATTCCATTTTGACGGAGCAAGATGCAAGAATGGCGCAGGAGCCAAAATTTGTTTAATATCCCCACAAAATGAAAAGAAACTGACATCTTTTTGCTTCTAGTTTGCCTACTCAAATAATGAAGTTGAATACAAAGGACTAGTGCAAGGTATCAACCTTCTAAAATGGATGGGCATAAAGAAACTAATGGTGTTCTAAGATTCTGAACTAGTAGTCAATCAAGTCCAAGGAATTTCTATAGCCAAGAATGTCTACATGCGATCCTATAGACACCGAGTTTGGGACCTAATTGATGGATTTGAAGCCTTCAACATTCAGACGGTGTCTCAAGAATAGAATACAGATGCTGATTGCATGGAATCAATCAGATCTCAGTTTGATCCTACCTCTAATCTCATTCACAAAAAACACTTTGTATGAGTAATATTCCAACTGAAAATTCTAGACAATGACCAAAGTTGGCAATTTTTTGACAATGATGAACACATTGCCTCATTCATCCAGCAGTTGGGAGAATTTGCTGACCAGCTCCAACCAAAGATCACCGAAGCCTATAAAGGATAGATCATCTAGCTAAAATCCAAAAAGCTTCCAAAAGGATTGGTCACTCTCAAAAACCTTTTCGATTGTGACAATGCAAGAAATGGGAAACAAAAGTTTGTAGTAGACAAAGGTGACTATGCGAACCTTTAGGTCAAAGATGGAAGAAAGCTCAAAGTCAGGAAGGACGTCTCACATCACAATAAAGAAAAGCTTATAAAATTTTGTTATAAATATGGAGTGGTGGCCTATTCATATGATGACCTTAGGGGATATGATCTTGATATCATTCAACACACAATAGAGCTGGTGAAAGGTGCAAAGCCTGTTCGCTAATAAAAAAGGCCAGTCAGTCCCAAGATTGAAGCACTAATGGTGCAATAATTAACAAAGATAATCCTGTTGTGGATTCTCTTCTCAATCAAGCATAGCATGTGGGTATCTAATTTGGTCCCAATTCAAAAGAAAAATGGATATATTTGCCTATGTGTTGAATTTCAGGACCTAAATAGAGCATCCCTGAAATATCATTACTCGCTACCTTCAATGGAGTCAATCTTGCAAATGGTGGTAGGGTTGGAGATGTTTTCCCTCTTAGATGGCTTCTCTAGTTACAATCAGATCTGAGTCAAAGAGGAGGATCAACATAAGACAACATTCACTACCAAGTGGGGAACGTTCGCATACACTAAGATGTTGTTTGGCCTCTCAAATGTAGGAGCTACCTTCCAGCGGGCAATGGATATTGCTTTCAGTGAACTAATCAACAAGATCATCCTAATCTATTTAGATGATTTGACAGTGTTCTCCAAGTCTAAGGATGATCATTTTGATCATCTGGAGATGGTGTTCAAGAAATTCCAAGAGTTTGGGATATCCTTGAACCCAAAGAAATGTGTCTTTGGAGTACCACAAGACAAACTGTTGGGGTAGGTAGTGTCCAAAGAAGGAATTTCAATTGATCCCAAGTAGGCGAAAGACATAAAAGAGCTTCCTCTCTCGGTCAACAAGAAAGGCTTTCAGTCCTTCTTGGGGAAGGTAAATTTTTTTAGTAAATTTTTTTATGATTTTGTAGGAATAATTTGGCCAATTACCCTAATGCTGAAAAAGGATCAAATATTTAAATGGACAAAAGAAGCCAGAGAATCCTTTGAGAAACTCAAGGACGCTATCTCTTTCGCTCTTGTTCTGGTCAACTCAGACTTATCAAAGGAATTCATAATGTATGAATCCTTTCAGAAAGATGATGAGGGCAAGTGAGAACATCTGATAGCATTTCACTCCCAGACCCTGAAGGAATATGAAACAAACTCAAACTTTGTAGAGAGGCAAGCGTTTGTCATAGTTAAGGGAATCAAGAAGTTCTGACACCTAATCTCTTGTAATAAGGTGATTGTCTATGTTGCACATTCTAGTGTGCGTGAATACATCATGGAAGGAGAAATCACCGAGAAAAGAGCCAAATGGATCACCAAGATCCTCGAGTATGATATTGAGGTCAAGCCTACAAAAACTGTTCAAGAAAGAGGATTGTGTGAATATCTTGCGCATGATGAAGAAATTTCCATCAAAGAAGAGTAGTCAGAACTAGTCCTAATGAACGAGTCAGAGTCTGAAGGTTGTTGGCTGGCAGATAGAATAATATTTATGCACACAGGAAAATATCTTCCGGGCCTTCCTTCTCAAAAGAGGAGATTCTACCGACTGTAAAACAATAGGTTCAAGCTCATTGATGGGGTCTTGTTCAAGAGAAATTTCAACGGTGTTCTATTGCAATGTGTTACCATAGAACAAGCAAAAAGGATCCTCGACACTTACCACAATAGTTCCATAGGCAGGTATTTCTCCACAAAGACAATCGCCATCAAAATCATGTACGTGGGGTACTTTTGGCCGACACTATTCAATGATTGCTACTCCTTGATGAAAAATTGCAAGGAATGTCAGTTCTTCACAGGAAAAAGAAATAATTCTACAATTCCTCTCAATCCAATAGTGGTTGATGATCCATTCACATAGTGGGGTTTGGACTTCATCGGGATGATCAATCTAGCCTCTAGCGTAGGACATAAATGGATTTTAACAGCAACAGACTACTTCACGAGATGGACCGGAGTCGTGCCACTAAAGAATGCGATAGAGGTAGAGATAGTGGATTTCCTAGAGGAACTGGTGATGAGATTTGGCCCACCCAAAACTATCATCTCCGATAATGCTAAAGCTTTACTAAGCTCCAAGGTAAGTCAATTAGCACTTACAAACAACATATTCCTTAAAACATCATCAAATTACTACCCATAGGGGAACATCTTAGCCGAATCAACAAACAAGAATCTAGTCTGACTCCTCAAAAGAACTGGGTCAGAATATCAAAGGGAGTGACACAAAAACCTCCAAACAACACTCTAGGTGGATAAAATAACTCCAAAGCAAGTTCTCAAGACTTCATCGTATGTAGATTCTAGCACTACAATTGCTAAAATCTCTCGAGGTGGAGCAAAACGACGCAATGGAGGTGTGGTTAGCTGAGTTGCTAGAAGTATAAGAAAAAATGGAAAAATCCCTAATAGCCATGACTAATCGCCAACAAGTGGTTAAAAGGTGGTTTGACAAGAAAGTGTATGACCAAGGTTTAAAGTGTGGAGACTTAGTGCTAAAATATAATGAAAGGGTCATGAAGCTGAGTCAACACGGGAAGTTTGATAGCCTTTGGGAAGGCCCATTCAGAATAATTTGATGCAAAGAGCACAATTCATATGAGTTAGAAACTATGGAAAAAGAAGCACTGGGAATTCCGGTTAATGGAATTGACCTGAATTTATTCAATTAAGCTTGCTTACCATACACATGTAAATATGTTTATAACGCTTTTTTCTTCTTTCCCTTTTGTTTTGTTGGTCAGTATTTTTCTTTATTCTATGGTTCAAGGAAAAAAAGGACAAGTGACCCATTATTACAGAGAGTAAGGGAAATAAACTCATAGCTGAGCAGAACAAAAGGATTAAAACACCCACATGCAAAACTGAATTGAAACATACATGCTGAAAAGAAAAGATGACCCAGTTGTAGAATCCAATAGAAGGCAACAAGATGATTATAGAAAGATATATTTTCATTATATATGCTTTGATATCTACATTTTCAAAATGGCTCATAAGGCCACACTTGAAAAAGTATATATATCTATTCTTCTTCTTTTATATATTTTATGAAAGCCCTTTTCAGGCATGTATACAAAAAATGGACTAATCACTATGAGATTTTTAGAAAGTGAAAAGAAAAAACGTGAGTCTTCAGTTCACAATGTGAGCAGCAACAACAAATGCATCAATGGAAGCATCCACAATATCCTCATCTATAGGGGCATTATCAATAGTAGCAACATCATCCAATGGAGCAAAAGCAAGTAGAGGGAACACCAAGTTCCTAAAATTTGTGTCCCAGTCGATGTCATAGAATTGCACCATATTGTAGATACAAAATAGGAAGTGGCTGGCTCAAGTGACCCTCTGGCGATGCTCATCTTGTGATTGGAGGTGGAAGAAACTCAGAAATGGCAGCCATGACATGACCACATCCTCTTCTATGAACCTCTGAAGGTCGCTCGTAGTCAGAATTCCCCCACCATGTGTAGTGTTTGCAATGACCTCCCTGAGGTTGTTCAGGTACTTCTTAGGGAATATTTCCTCCACCAGATGCAAAATCAAAGGCTTGGGAACTCCTGTATCTAGCATGGAGGTGACAAATTGTGAGCATACACTAGTGTTAACTTTATATCTGTCCTCATACTCAAGGAAGTCCCGTCCCAAGACCCATTTTATGGCTATGATGGAAAGAGAGTGCTTGTTCTTCATCATCATTTTTAAGCACCTGGTAGAAATCTCACCTAAGAAGGCAGTCTGAGATTTATGTGACACTAGCCTAATTGGGGTGTTCATCTTGTCAGACTCTCTGTGAATAGCTTAAAACTATCCCTACAAAGCACCTATGTCTAGCCTATGAGAATGCTACGCAACTGCAAATGATAAATTGCTAAATCAATTACCTAATACCAATTATGCTCAAATCACTAAGTATGATTTCACTATTGCTTAGATGCCTATTTATAGAAAAAGTGAGGAAAGATGTGGTAATCTTCTTGCCATAAATGTGATGTTAACCACGGACCAACTTAAAAGGTCTACCCAGGCTTGCTCGAATTTCCCACCTAGTTGCGTCTGCTGAGTACGGTTTACTACATGAAAAAAAAGGGCTAATTAATTAGCCTAAGTTGGTGGCAGCAATCAGCGGTGTTATGCATGACCAAGGAATGAGGTGTCATTCTCTAGGTATTTTTCTTATTCCAAGGTAGAGCTCATATCTTTTCAATGTTGAGCACATCTTTGGCTTAATGATTCCTTTTAGGATATTAATTTCTAATGCATATGAATGCTTAAGCTATTAGCAAGGCGTTAGCTCAAGTTCCAAGAAAATTGCATTGTACAATACAATTGCTAATTGCAATTATGAATTCTTGTCACACCAAAATGACAAGTAATTCATCTCGCACAAGCTAAGAGGTTAGGAAAGTAACGACATAAAGATTAGCTAAATCTCTACGAGGAGCACCAGCCGTTAATGTCCTTGAGAATATTTCTTATGCTACACCGGGTATTCCTAACAAGCCAAAATGGGAAAACACAAGGCAGCTGGACAAGCCCAAAAACTACAGAGACTAGAGCTTAGTTTATGAGAATTGGGATAATATTCATGATCCCTTTCTTGCAAATAACCCTAAAGGATTGAGGGAAGCGTCCTATGAAAGAATGAAGGTGTCCAGAAGGGCGCTGTTGATTACAGAAAAAGTATGGTTCAATGGGTTTCCTAAATATATGGTCCCATCTGTGCATTACTTCCTAGAATTAGTTGATGTGGCCATCAAGTGTTTCAACCCAATTACCAGGACTACTGAGGGCCAAATTCTATCAGTTAACATCAGCCCAACTGCCATATGGAATATGTTGTGCATTCCAAACCCTATGCAAAGAGGGATGGAAGCGGAGAAATTTATGCCTAGACATGGAGATCATATATGGAGCAGCAGGGATAAGGCTCTGAAATTTTATAATGAACAAACCTGAAGGATTGAAGCAGAACAAGGGAAGCCACCAAAAAGTCCTACACTGCACAATGCTTTCAAGGAAGACATGCAAGATGCCTTTTCAATGATGTAATTTATTTTCAATCTAGACATCGACCAAGAAGTGCAATCTTGTCAATTGGGCCTGGCTTTCCAACTCCGTAGGAAAAAATATTACTTCTGGTATGATTTTGCAGAATTCCTTTGAATGAAGATGATAGAAAAAATTAACAAGTTCCAAGTTGACCAAAAGTTCAGATTTGTCTCCTATCTTGCTCATATGTTTTTATATCAAAACCTTGATTTCTTTGATGAGTGGGTAAAGTTTTCTATCTTTGATGAAAAGAAGAGGAAAAATCTAGTTTCTGTCTAGAACCCTCTCCTCTCTTCTACTTTTTATTATTACGTATTTTTGTATTATTTCTTGACTCCGATTTTGCAAGATTTGCAAGGAGAGGAGTGTATTAACTAGTTCACCTTGACTCAGACATAATTTATGCAAAACTTCACTCCCAAATGTGACTAGTTCTTCATAGAAGATTTTACATTCATCCCAATGAGAGGCTTCACTGATGAACCATTTCATCTCCCAACATGTGTGACTAATCGAGTGATGGCCCTTGAATTGTTCCAGTAGGCGTGCATTATTGATATTACCTTCTACAGCAAGAAAAAAGTCAAGAGGAAGGGAATCTGCATTTGTCTGCAAAGTTTCAAAATAGTGGCCATGGAAAAGAAGTAGACACACCTGCTATTGTAGGATAAGCTAGCTCATTTAGGGTTGGTAATGATCTGTGACAAGTGGGATTATAACCCTTTCAATGATTTATTGTATGAGCATCTCAAGGTAACTCATAGCCCTCGACCTTACTGGGAGTAGAGGTGCATCCCACTTGAGGATCAAGATGAATTTTTGGTCGACCTAATTCATATCCCCACATAAGATAGCAGGCCGCCGTGGCATATGTTCTATTTCCTTGTGGCGAATTATGATGAGAACCTCAAAATAGGAAAAAATATGTACAATAAGCTAAGAAATGAAGAGGAATGGACTAATGAAAGGATTAGAGCCTTTTGGATATATCACTAGGAAGCAAAACAACTTGATGATCCTTATGAAAGCATAAAGGAGGATAAATAGTTTGATGAGATTTGGGATGATGAGCACCCTACTTCCAACTCAAGGGATAGTGGAGGCGACGACCCTGATGAAGGAGAAGAGCAAGCGGAAGAGGAAGCTAAGACATCAACATCCTTTGCCTAGCCAATGAGGAAGTCTATAGGGCAGTCTGCTTATGTTGCTTCAAATGTGCGACTGAATATGTCACGAGCCTTGTGGAAACTCACCTGGGCCTCAAAAACAAGACTTCCCTAGTAACAATAGCCTAAGAATATAGAAGTAGGAGACACCCCACCCACTAAGCGACTACATGAGAAAGCTATTCTAGGAGAAGGATCACAAGTAGCCGCCCCAATCCAAGTGCTCACAGTGAGCCAAGAGCTCGAAGCAAGGAGCCAATAATGAGTGAACCACCACAATCATCCATTCAACAAGCAATTTTCACTTCCGCTTTCCTTACTTCCTAATATTTGGTATCCTCTTCTATTTCTGCAATGCCCCTTACAAAAACTGTCGTCCCTACTTTCTCTTCCCCTACCAAAATTTTTACAGGAGGTTTCTCCCAATTCGCTCAAACTGGGCCATCTATCTTGATGCCTCTATGAACCTTAAAACTAGATGTTTCTGCTCAATCACTCCTCATCTCTCTTTCTGAAAGCTCAACTGCCATTGGTACCCCTATTACATCTACTACCTTAGGTCTAACCCAATATGCCCAGAAAATGAACTCAATTATGACTACCCCATCACCGTAGTAACTAATGAGCCCTTTCACCAGTTTGCAAACTGAACTATGGCAGGTTCTCATTTTCTCCCCAAAAATTATTAATCTCCCATCAAAGAAAATGCAAGGGCCTTCTACAATTGTGTACCCTTTTTCCCTGCCTCCTGATACACCTATTGCTGGAAGACTAGTTCAGTCACCATCTGAATTCATATCCCATAGAGAAGCCACAAAGAAAATGCAAGCCCTCAGGATCCAAAATTGAAAAGTGAAGGATGATAAAAAGGAGGTGGAGTCTAAGGTGTATATAGTTTACAATGAAGTGCAACAAATGTTGAATTTTTCCACCATGTACTTGAATGTTGTCAAACCACAGGGTGAGATGCTGCTGAGTGACTACCACATGTATGCCACAAGGATTTATCTAGCCATAGCCTAGCTATAGGATAAGGTAGAACTCATGGAGGAAACACAACGGGTGGTGACGACTAACTCCCTAAAGTCTGGTCATCAGTTGAAGAAAAAGGAGGAGCAACTAAAGCTTGTGAAGGAAAGAGTCAGTTGTCTGGAAATGAAGGAGAAATCACTAGAAGTAGAGGTTGCACATTTTTCTAAGAAAATGCAAGTGAAAGAGTTGGAGTGAAGAAAAATCCAAGAGAAACTCAGTAAGTCCCATTCCATTGACCCCACATTGCTCAATGAGCTATGGGAGAGGAACCAAAAATATTAGAGCCAATTGACCTCAACGAAGAAAAATCTACAATAAAAGGATAAAGAGTTAATAGCTCAACATGCTCTATATGAGTAGGAATTAGAAAAGAGTCATCTATACTTTGAGGGCCAAAAGGCCTAGTTACAAAAGGAGCTTCAAGAGACAAATTCCTCTCTTGACACAGAATTGGCGAACCACACCCGAGTTGAAGAGAACTGGTATAAAGAAATAAGTAGCTTTGGGGAGCAACTAGCATCCACAATAAAGAGAAATGTGGAATTAACAGAGGTTATTAACTCAAAGGATGCAAAGATTTCCTCTCTCAAGAGCTCTCTCTAAGCCTCCTCCATGCAACCGAACCTCATCCCATTGGCTCATCAGCTATATATTTCTTATTGGGAAAAGGTTAAAACCTTCTACCTAACACTTTAGCTAATGCTCTAGTTCATCTCAAAGGAAACAAAATTGAGCCAGGAGGTTCATAGAACAATTGAGAAATTCCCACGGTTCATCTCAGAGAAGGTTCCAAAAGCAAAGAATTTGTTGACCAAGCTATATTCGGTCTTTGATGAAGACCTGACCAAAGCATGGATCAAAGATCAGGATATTGCTGCCCAGACGACAAACAAGTTCATCCATTACCACTCGGCCTTCCAATGAACTAAAGTAGTCACAACTACTTTGAACTAGACAATGGATGGCATGCGGGAAAATTTCTCCCAGTTGAGCAAGATGAGTTTGTCGTCTCCATTTTTTGAAGATGGGTCGATCGCCACAACCAAACAGATTACAGAAAAAATTGAAGAGAAGGAGCAAGACCCAACCGATTTCTAGAGTTTTGGACATCCTCCTATTGTAACAAACATTGAATGTATTATTCATCCTCTTGCACAACTACTTATTCATTGCGAGATAGGAGTCAGTTTACCTGAGACACTGCCTTATAAAGAAACGCTCGACCTAGGTGGAGTGCAGGAGAATTTGCACAATATAGCGAGACCATCCGAGGATGACTGGTTGCCTTTGTAGGCAGCCCTTTCCAAGCTCTAATTCCATCGCCAATGGATGGCACTCTAGTCTATGAACTAGAGAAAATTTTGGGTTCCTCATTCCTCTAAGCAAAACACCCCTGATAGTTGCTAGAAGCTGTGAATATGAAATTCACCATGCTCCCTTTGGGTTTTGGTTTTTGGCTAAGTGTCAGACCATGCCTTGAAATAAATTCATCAACCCCCTTTTGATTGTCATCACGGCCTCTGCCATGTGTTTTCTCATCGCTCTCCAAAGGATTTTTCTCCTTGCTAATCTATCAACCCTTGATATGCTCCCATGTGTCTTCATCGCGGGTTATTTTGATTGCTTCCTTTCACTTCCTCGTTAGTCCCCACTTGCATACCACATAGCTCCCTTTGGCAAAAAGATTCAGTAGACCCCACAGGTGGTGTTTATCAAACATTATTGCTACATGTCATCTTAGTGCAAATTTTCAACAAAGGAAGGGTAAATCAACCATGAGCAATGAAATGCTGCCACACATCTCTTCAGTGCACACTTCTTCAATGAAGGGAATGAAGAAAAGCATAGGCTGCGATATTCTACCACCTGTTCTAAATTTCCTATCCAAGGAGGTGACACTTGTCTGCATAGGAATTTGTTGGGACCACTGCCATCATTCACAGAGGATGCACCTAAATGGAGGGTGACTAAATGTTGTGTCTCGAATCTTTTCTGTTACAACAGTGGAGGGAAATCATTTCCTCAATATCATTTCCTAGGATTTTGAATCTTTTCAAATTTTTCTCACCAAGTGGTGGAAGACTCACTATAAATACCGCTCTTTTCTTTTGAAGAAGGGCTCCCAGTTCAAGAAGTTGAAGGTTACGAGTTCGAAGATTATAGGTTACATGCTTTTCAAGCTTCACTAGTTTTAGAATTACAATATTTTTGGAGAGACTAGGCCCTTTTTTATTGTTTATATAACTGTAAGAACTTACAGACTGTACCATTGTTCGGCCTCTCTATTTCTTATGCTATTGATAAACTTTATACTATTCCATTATTGTTTGAATGGTTCATTTGTCATACTTCTACAATTTGAATGCACGTTTGCTGGTTTATATCATGTCTTTCAAATATTCTTTTTAGTAAATAGGTATGATTATTATTTTATGTCATTTAATGAGTTGTTCATGTTGCAATCCTTAATTTTTGTTATTCTAGGATGTGGTAAATTACTAAGTAGGCCCTTAGATCATATCCAAAAGATAGGTTTACCATTCCTTTTATCTACATTTTGGCATATCGCCTTAGTTAGATTCTTTATTTTTTATATTTTCTTCCATTTCCCATTCCAAATCCCTAATTACAGAAGAAGTTGGCTTCTTTAAAAATCCAGAGGTCACTTAGTTTAGTGCAATAAGTCCTCCATAAACTTAGTTTCCCACAAAGGGCTATTACCTTGCCAATTTTTGGCATCAACAGGAAGGTAGTTATAATTTCTCACATCATTGTCCAATTAATGATGCCACATCCACTTCTTCATCCTACATAGACCCATCCACATTAAAAATCACATCTACCTTACAATCCATTCCCGAAGTCAAAATCACGATTACTGGCAAGGATGTACAGAGTATGGAGTACACAATTCCTTCTATGTAATAGGAAGGTAGTTATAATTGCTCACATCATTGTCCAATTAATGATGCCACATCCACTTCTTCATCCTACATAGACCCATCCACATTAAAAATCACATCTACCTTACAACCCATTCCTGAAGTCAAGATCACGACTATTGAAAAGGATGTGAAGAGTATGGAGTACACAATTCCTTCTATGTATGACAACCCCCACTCCCACCTCGATCCCATGGTCAACCCAAGGAATTAAAGGTAGAACTTGAGGAAAATTTTCAAAGATTCAAAAAATGGGGGCTCCTAGATAAAGAGGATCTTAGTGATGATATTTCTTCATGTCTATACAATGATCTAATGATGAATAGTCACTTTCTTTGCAAATTGACAAATATCCAAAAAGTCATGAATTGTGTAAAAATGTGATATACAGGTAAAGGACTTGGGGTTCATGAACAAGGAATAATGGAACCTATTTAGGTCAAGTGTCAAATGGGTCATCATGTACTAGGATATGTATCAACTTAGATGGTACATAATGGGCCTAAATGTACTCACAATAAAGTGAATAAAACCTGTAATGTCATAATAGCCCTCAGAAGGGGCCCACGAAGAACCCTTTGAGCATATTTCCCAACTCTTCCATGACACACACATCTATACCATCACAACATTTAACCCTATTAACCTTCTACTGCTTTAAACCAAACTTATTGATTAGAATCAACAAGGACCTCCTATTCTTGATACTTTCCAAAATGATGAAGCAATTGTTGAAATTATTGGAGTTCATGAGGAGATACCTATAGGAGATCATAAGGGACAGTTTGAAATTAAATACACAATAGTGCTTACTTCTAGGAAAAAATCATGTTAGTCATAAAAGAGAAAAGAACTATCCCTCAGTGAAAACCTTCATGAGGCAGTTTTGGATTGTGAAAAAGTAAAAATTGAAGATGTATCCTCTAGTGCAAACCTCTTTGAGGTGTTAGAAGATGGGGCACTTTATTATATTCCTCGATACCAAGAAACATCTACAATACTGGCTGAATCAAATATTGAAATTAACATGGGAATACAAGAAGAACCAAAGATCACTTTCATGACTACAACCCTAGAAGAATATTTAAATATAGCATATCAAATTTCTTTAAACAAAGATTAAATTTTTTTTTATGAACCTATGTAGACATGCAAGGGCTTGATCCATCTCTTGTAGTCCATTATATTTGGAATTATATCCTAATGCAAAAAAAAGCTAAAAGTGAAGAAAAATTATCTACAAATTGCTCTCTTAGTCAAATTAGAATTACAAAATCTCTTAGAGGTTGTATTCATTCATCCAATTGATTATCCTATGTGAATATCTAATATTGTGCTAGTCTCTTAACCCATTGGGGGGATCAGGATATGCATTGAATTGTAAGATCTCAATAAGGCATGCTCAATGGATGATTTCCCACTCCCTAACATTAATATCATTAGGGATTTAATAGTGGGACATGAGATGTTTCACTCATGGATGACTTCTCAAGATATAACCAGATAAGGATAGAAGATGAAGATCAACATGAAACAACCTTTATCAACCCATGGGGAACCTTTTGTTACCATGTAATGCTATTTGGTCTCAAGAATGCAAGGGATACATATAAAAGAGCCATAATGGTAATATTTCATGATATGCTTCATATTACCATGGAATATTATGTAGATAATATTTTGGAAGAATTAAAAATAATATATAGCCATGTGCAAGTGCTAGAGAAAAAATTTGATCGATTGGAAAAAATACCAGTTACATAGAATCCCAAGAAATATGTATTTAGTGTCACATCTTGAAAATTATTTGGGTTCATTGTATCTAGAAGAGGCATAAAAAAAGGATTTGAAAAGGTCAAAGCAATAATAGGCATGCCTCCACCTAATAATATCAAGCAATTACATAGCCTTCAAGGGAAGCTTTAGGCCATTAGGCGATTCATATCCCAACTCATAGACAAGTGTCAACCATTTTTACACCTCCTACATAAAAATGTCAACTTCGAGTGAGACAAAAATTGTCAACAAGATTTCAAAAAATTAAAGACTATTTTTCCTCACCAAAAGTCCTCATGCCTCCTAATCTAGATAAACTTCTCCTAGTTTATATATCAGCTACCATAGTGGCACTGGGGGCATTGTTGGCACAACATGATGAAAAAGGAAAAGAGAGAGCAATTTATTACATATCTCTCACTTTATTAGTTTTTGAACTAAATTACAATCAAATTGGAAGGGAATTTCCTTGAAATTATATTTTGTGCTAAAAATTTTCAATATTACATGTTCAACCATAAGACACAACTTATTTCCAAAGTAGATCCATTAAAATATTTACTCTTTAAAGCTACCCACATTAGTCGCATGGCTAAATGGATCATGATCCTTAGTGCTCGTATGATATTGAGTACGTGGATAGAAAGGATATAAAAGGAAAATTAGTTATCAATCAACTTGTAGAAGCTCCTATAATAGATAACCACCCACTTTTAACTAAATTCTAGTTGAAGGAATTTTCTCTATTGATGGAAGTACATGTTGGAACT